>CM056500.1:36722941-36749678 GCA_029783415.1 Anisodus acutangulus
TGGTCGTTACTCTCAAATTAACATAGTATTTGCTCTACAAAACTTGATAGTAACAGATTCGCCATTATCTTACAAATGAACACTAACATTTAAAAAACAAAAGGTTGACTCTGATGTTATAGATAATAATTCAGATTTCGACATATAACTTAATGGACAAGAATAGTTTGGTCTTAGATTTGGGTAGGGGCCGCGCGAACGCAGGCCCCCGCTGCCACAAATTATGACGTAGGCTCGACCACTTGGGCCGACCTTAGGCGGGCACCCCTCCTAAGTGCAATGAAGGTCGCCAACCTAAGCCATGGGCCTTGTTGATCGCCCATTGACCCCGTCCAGGTAAGTATGTTGCCCTGTGTGCTCAGCCCATTATTTATGCTAGAGCTTTTGCTCCACTTCTCTTCACTGCAGGCGATGTGGGATGATAATAAGAGACATTTTCCTTTTTCCTTCTTTCCAAACATAATCCTTTAATAGCTTAGTCAGCTTGACATCACTCTACATATCCACCAAGGATAAAGCGAAACTCATGTAGTTCACTTAATAAAACAAGAAGCATATTAGATATCGGATTACACAATATAGTAATTATGACGACCTTTTTGTTTGTCATAACGATGTAATTACAAGTGTACTGTTTGGTTGCACAAGTTTAATTATACAGTTAGATATTTCAAATTTTAAAAATAAAAGTTAATTATCAAAAAGTAAACGTTAATGTTTGACAAATATATATTTGTATAAGAAATTTTACTTAATTTTATCTTAGCAAAGCACCATATACATATGTAATTTGAAGAAATGGTTTGCTCCGTGGGCTTCTTATCTAAACTCGTTATATTGTAGTTCCTTCTTATACTTTTTGTTGATCTTCATATTTTGGCTTGACTTGATAGCTCTCTTCTTCATCTTTTAGTTAAAACCCTTGTCATAAATCAGATTGAGCTTCAACTCAGCATCTAATTAGAAATTCCAAAGGAATATGAATTGTTAATAAGGAGTCTAATTAAGAAGTTTCCCATTTCTTGTTGGCAACATAGGTTTTTGAGTATGCAATTAAACATGATGAGAGATTCAATTTAAACATGCTCTCTTAGTTGGGTAATTCAATCATAATTTGTTCAATACCTTGTAAATCTGAAAGGAGTTTACATTCTACGTTGTTTTGTTGAAAGACATGAGAACACACTGAGTTCATTACTTGTGGGGCGATTCTTTTTTTTATAAAATGGAATGACAATTTTTAATTAACTTAAATTTTTCCCACCAACTATCAATTATTTGTGGAAGCAATATGGGCATCCAAATTCTTTTTATTTAATCATCCTTTTAACGAAGTGTAGAATAGACTATACATGATGTGAATTTGTCTTCACATTAACATAAGAGTGGTCGTTACTCTCAAATTAACATAGTATTTGCTCTACAAAACTTGATAGTAACAGATTCGCCATTATCTTACAAATGAACACTAACATTTAAAAAACAAAAGGTTGACTCTGATGTTATAGATAATAATTCAGATTTCGACATATTACTTAATGGACAAGAATAGTTTGGTCTTAGATTTGGGTAGGGGCCGCGCGAACGCAGGCCCCCGCTGCCACAAATTATGACGTAGGCTCGACCACTTGGGCCGACCTTAGGCGAGCACCCCTCCTAAGTGCAATGAAGGTCGCCAACCTAAGCCATGGGCCTTGTTGATCGCCCATTGACCCCGTCCAGGTAAGTATGTTGCCCTGTGTGCTTAGCCCATTATTTATGCTAGAGCTTTTGCTCCACTTCTCTTCACTGCAGGCGATGTGGGATGATAATAAGAGACATTTTCCTTTTTCCTTCTTTCCAAGCATAATCCTTTAATAGCTTAGTCAGCTTGACATCACTCTACATATCCACCAAGGATAAAGCAGAAACTCATGTAGTTCACGCAATAAAACAAGAAGCATATTAGATATCGGATTACACAATATAGTAATTATGACGACCTGTTTGTTTGTCATAACGTAATTACATTGTAATTACAAGTGTACTGTTTGGTTGCACACGTTTAATTATACAGTTAGATATTTCAAATTTTAAAAATAAAAGTTAATTATCAAAAAGTAAACGTTAATGTTTGACAAATATATATTTGTATAAGAAATTTTACTTAATTTTATCTTAGCAAAGCACCATATACATATGTAATTTGAAGAAATGGTTTGCTCCGTGGGCTTCTTATCTAAACTCGTTATATTGTAGTTCCTTCTTATACTTTTTGTTGATCTTCATATTTTGGCTGGACTTGATAGCTCTCTTCTTCATCTTTTAGTTAAAACCCTTGTCATAAATCAGATTGAGCTTCAACTCAGCATCTAATTAGAAATTCCAAAGGAATATGAATTGTTAATAAGGAGTCTAATTAAGAAGTTTCCCATTTCTTGTTGGCAACATAGGTTTTTGAGTATGCAATTAAACATGATGAGAGATTCAATTTAAACATGCTCTCTTAGTTGGGTAATTCAATCATAATTTGTTCAATACCTTGTAAATCTGAAAGGAGTTTACATTCTACGTTGTTTTGTTGAAAGACATGAGAACACACTGAGTTCATTACTTGTGGGGCGATTCTTTTTTTTATAAAATGGAATGACAATTTTTAATTAACTTAAATTTTTCCCACCAACTATCAATTATTTGTGGAAGCAATATGGGCATCCAAATTCTTTTTATTTAATCATCCTTTTAACGAAGTGTAGAATAGACTATACATGATGTGAATTTGACTTCACATTAACATAAGAGTGGTCGTTACTCTCAAATTAACATAGTATTTGCTCTACAAAACTTGATAGTAACAGATTCGCCATTATCTTACAAATGAACACTAACATTTAAAAACAAAAGGTTGACTCGATGTTATAGATAATAATTCAGATTTCGACATATTACTTAATGGACAAGAATAGTTTGGTCTTAGAATTGGGTAGGGGCCGCATGTGAACGCAGCCCCGCCACAAATTATGATGTAGGCTCGACCACTTGGGCCGACCTTAGGCGAGCACCCTCCTAAGTGCAATGAAGGTCGCCAACCTAAGCCATAGGCCTTGTTGATCGCCCATTGACCCCGATCCAGGTAAGTATGTTGCCCTGTGTGCTCGGCCCATTATTTATGCTAGAGCTTTTGCTCCACTTCTCTTCACTGCAGCGATGTGGGATGATAATAAGAGACATTTTCCTTTTTCCTTCTTTCCAAGCATAATCCTTTAATAGCTTAGTCAGCTTGACATCACTCTACATATCCACCAAGGATAAAGCAGAAACTCATGTAGTTCACGCAATAAAACAAGAAGCATATTAGATATCGGATTACACAATATAGTAATTATGACGACCTTTTTGTTTGTCATAACGATGTAATTACAAGTGTACTGTTTGGTTGCACAAGTTTAATTATCTGATTAGATATTTCAAATTTTAAAAATAAAAGTTAATTATCAAAAGTAAACGTTAATGTTTGACAAATATATATTTGTATAAGAAATTTTACTTAATTTTATCTTAGCAAAGCACCATATACATATGTAATTTGAAGAAATGGTTTGCTCCGTGGGCTTCTTATCTCAACTCGTTATATTGTAGTTCCTTCTTATACTTTTTGTTGATCTTCATATTTTGGCTGGACTTGATAGCTCTCTTCTTCATCTTTTAGTTAAAACCCTTGTCATAAATCAGATTGAGCTTCAACTCAGCATCTAATTAGAAATTCCAAAGGAATATGAATTGTTAATAAGGAGTCTAATTAAGAAGTTTCCCATTTCTTGTTGGCAACATAGGTTTTGAGTATGCAATTAAACATGATGAGAGATTCAATTTAAACATGCTCTCTTAGTTGGGTAATTCAATCATAATTTGTTCAATACCTTGTAAATCTGAAAGGAGTTTACATTCTACGTTGTTTTGTTGAAAGACATGAGAACACACTGAGTTCATTACTTGTGGGGCGATTCTTTTTTTTATAAAATGGAATGACAATTTTTAATTAACTTAAATTTTTCCCACCAACTATCAATTATTTGTGGAAGCAATATGGGCATCCAAATTCTTTTTATTTAATCATCCTTTTAACGAAGTGTAGAATAGACTATACATGATGTGAATTTGTCTTCAAATTAACATAAGAGTGGTCGTTACTCTCAAATTAACATAGTATTTGCTCTACAAAACTTGATAGTAACAGATTCGCCATTATCTTACAAATGAACACTAACATTTAAAAAACAAAAGGTTGACTCTGATGTTATAGATAATAATTCAGATTTCGACATATTACTTAATGGACAAGAATAGTTTAGTCTTAGATTTGGGTAGGGGCATGTAACGCAGCCCCCGCTGCCATAAATTATGACGTAGGTTCGACCACTTGGGCCGACCTTAGGCGGGCACCCCTCCTAAGTGCAATGAAGGTCGCCAACCTAAGCCATGGGCCTTGTTGATCGCCCATTGACCCCGTCCAGGTAAGTATGTTGCCCTGTGTGCTCAGCCCATTATTTATGCTAGAGCTTTTGCTCCACTTCTCTTCACTGCAGGCGATGTGGGATGATAATAAGAGACATTTTCCTTTTTCCTTCTTTCCAAACATAATCCTTTAATAGCTTAGTCAGCTTGACATCACTCTACATATCCACCAAGGATAAAGCAGAAACTCATGTAGTTCACGCAATAAAACAAGAAGCATATTAGATATCGGATTACACAATATAGTAATTATGACGACCTGTTTGTTTGTCATAACGTAATTACATTGTAATTAGAAGTGTACTATTTGGTTGCACACGTTTAATTATACAGTTAGATATTTCAAATTTTAAAAATAAAAGTTAATTATCAAAAAGTAAACGTTAATGTTTGACAAATATATATTTGTATAAGAAATTTTACTTAATTTTATCTTAGCAAAGCACCATATACATATGTAATTTGAAGAAATGGTTTGCTCCGTGGGCTTCTTATCTCAACTCGTTATATTGTAGTTCCTTCTTATACTTTTTGTTGATCTTCATATTTTGGCTGGACTTGATAGCTCTCTTCTTCATCTTTTAGTTAAAACCCTTGTCATAAATCAGATTGAGCTTCAACTCAGCATCTAATTAGAAATTCCAAAGGAATATGAATTGTTAATAAGGAGTCTAATTAAGAAGTTTCCCATTTCTTGTTGGCAACATAGGTTTTTGAGTATGCAATTAAACATGATGAGAGATTCAATTTAAACATGCTCTCTTAGTTGGGTAATTCAATCATAATTTGTTCAATACCTTGTAAATCTGAAATGAGTTTACATTCTACGTTGTTTTGTTGAAAGACATGAGAACACACTGAGTTCATTACTTGTGGGGCGATTCTTTTTTTATAAAATGGAATGACAATTTTTAATTAACTTAAATTTTTCCCACCAACTATCAATTATTTGTGGAAGCAATATGGGCATCCAAATTCTTTTTAATTAATCATCCTTTTAACGAAGTGTAGAATAGACTATACATGATGTGAATTTGTCTTCAAATTAACATAAGAGTGGTCATTACTCTCAAATTAACATAGTATTTGCTCTACAAAACTTGATAGTAACAGATTCGCCATTATCTTACAAATGAACACTAACATTTAAAAAACAAAAGGTTGACTCTGATGTTATAGATAATAATTCAGATTTCGACATATTACTTAATGGACAAGAATAGTTTGGTCTTAGATTTGGGTAGGGGCGTGACAACGCAGGCCCCCGCCACACAAATTATGACGTAGGCTCGACCACTTGGGCCGACCTTAGGCGGGCACCCCTCCTAAGTGGAATGAAGGTCGCCAACCTAAGCCGTGGGCCTTGTTGATCGCCCATTGACCCCGTCCAGGTAAGTATGTTGCCCTGTGTGCTCAGCCCATTATTTATGCTAGAGCTTTTGCTCCACTTCTCTTCACTGCAGGCGATGTGGGATGATAATAAGAGACATTTTCCTTTTTCCTTCTTTCCAAACATAATCCTTTAATAGCTTAGTCAGCTTGACATCACTCTACATATCCACCAAGGATAAAGCAGAAACTCATGTAGTTCACGCAATAAAACAAGAAGCATATTAGATATCGGATTACACAATATAGTAATTATGACGACCTTTTTGTTTGTCATAACGATGTAATTACAAGTGTACTGTTTGGTTGCACAAGTTTAATTATACAGTTAGATATTTCAAATTTTAAAAATAAAAGTTAATTATCAAAAAGTAAACGTTAATGTTTGACAAATATATATTTGTATAAGAAATATTACTTAATTTTATCTTAGCAAAGCACCATACACATATGTAATTTGAAGAAATGGTTTGCTCCGTGGGCTTCTTATCTAAACTCGTTATATTGTAGTTCCTTCTTATACTTTTTGTTGATCTTCATATTTTGGCTGGACTTGATAGCTCTCTTCTTCATCTTTTAGTTAAAACCCTTGTCATAAATCAGATTGAGCTTCAACTCAGCATCTAATTAGAAATTCCAAAGGAATATGAATTGTTAATAAGGAGTCTAATTAAGAAGTTTCCCATTTCTTGTTGGCAACATAGGTTTTTGAGTATGCAATTAAACATGATGAGAGATTCAATTTAAACATGCTCTCTTAGTTGGGTAATTCAATCATAATTTGTTCAATACCTTGTAAATCTGAAAGGAGTTTACATTCTACGTTGTTTTGTTGAAAGACATGAGAACACACTGAGTTCATTACTTGTGGGGCGATTCTTTTTTTATAAAATGGAATGACAATTTTTAATTAACTTAAATTTTTCCCACCAACTATCAATTATTTGTGGAAGCAATATGGGCATCCAAATTCTTTTTATTTAATCATCCTTTTAACGAAGTGTAGAATAGACTATACATGATGTGAATTTGTCTTCAAATTAACATAAGAGTGGTCGTTACTCTCAAATTAACATAGTATTTGCTCTACAAAACTTGATAGTAACAGATTCGCCATTATCTTACAAATGAACACTAACATTTAAAAAACAAAAGGTTGACTCTGATGTTATAGATAATAATTCAGATTTCGACATATTACTTAATGGACAAGAATAGTTTGGTCTTAGAATTGGGTAGGGGCCGCGCGAACGCAGGCCCCCGCTGCCACAAATTATGACGTAGGCTCGACCACTTGGGCCGACCTTAGGCGGGCACCCCTCCTAAGTGGAATGAAGGTCGCCAACCTAAGCCATGGGCCTTGTTGATCGCCCATTGACCCCGTCCAGGTAAGTATGTTGCCCTGTGTGCTCAGCCCATTATTTATGCTAGAGCTTTTGCTCCACTTCTCTTCACTGCAGGCGATGTGGGATGATAATAAGAGACATTTTCCTTTTTCCTTCTTTCCAAGCATAATCCTTTAATAGCTTAGTCAGCTTGACATCACTCTACATATCCACCAAGGATAAAGCAGAAACTCATGTAGTTCACGCAATAAAACAAGAAGCATATTAGATATCGGATTACACAATATAGTAATTATGACGACCTGTTTGTTTGTCATAACGATGTAATTACAAGTGTCTTTGTTTGGTTGCACAAGTTTAATTATCTGA
The DNA here is from genome assembly GCA_029783415.1 of Anisodus acutangulus. Taxonomy (NCBI): domain Eukaryota; kingdom Viridiplantae; phylum Streptophyta; class Magnoliopsida; order Solanales; family Solanaceae; genus Anisodus; species Anisodus acutangulus. The sequence continues at coordinate 36,730,540 of CM056500.1, forward strand.
TTAGATATTTCAAATTTTAAAAATAAAAGTTAATTATCAAAAAGTAAACGTTAATGTTTGACAAATATATATTTGTATAAGAAATATTACTTAATTTTATCTTAGCAAAGCACCATACACATATGTAATTTGAAGAAATGGTTTGCTCCGTGGGCTTCTTATCTAAACTCGTTATATTGTAGTTCCTTCTTATACTTTTTGTTGATCTTCATATTTTGGCTGGACTTGATAGCTCTCTTCTTCATCTTTTAGTTAAAACCCTTGTCATAAATCAGATTGAGCTTCAACTCAGCATCTAATTAGAAATTCCAAAGGAATATGAATTGTTAATAAGGAGTCTAATTAAGAAGTTTCCCATTTCTTGTTGGCAACATAGGTTTTTGAGTATGCAATTAAACATGATGAGAGATTCAATTTAAACATGCTCTCTTAGTTGGGTAATTCAATCATAATTTGTTCAATACCTTATAAATCTGAAAAGAGTTTACATTCTACGTTGTTTTGTTGAAAGACATGAGAACACACTTGAGTTCATTACTTGTGGGCGATTCTTTTTATAAAATGGAATGACAATTTTTAATTAACTTAATTTTTCCCACCAACTATCAATTATTTGTGGAAGCAATATGGGCATCCAAATTCTTTTTATTTAATCATCCTTTTAACGAAGTGTAGAATAGACTATACATGATGTGAATTTGTCTTCAAATTAACATAAGAGTGGTCGTTACTCTCAAATTAACATAGTATTTGCTCTACAAAACTTGATAGTAACAGATTCGCCATTATCTTACAAATGAACACTAACATTTAAAAAACAAAAGGTTGACTCTGATGTTATAGATAATAATTCAGATTTCGACATATTACTTAATGGACAAGAATAGTTCGGTCTTAGAATTGGGTAGGGGCCGCGCGAACGCAGGCCCCCGCTGCCACAAATTATGACGTAGGCTCGACCACTTGGGCCGACCTTAGGCGGGCACCCCTCCTAAGTGCAATGAAGGTCGCCAACCTAAGCCATGGGCCTTGTTGATCGCCCATTGACCCCGTCCAGGTAAGTATGTTGCCCTGTGTGCTCAGCCCATTATTTATGCTAGAGCTTTTGCTCCACTTCTCTTCACTGCAGGCGATGTGGGATGATAATAAGAGACATTTTCCTTTTTCCTTCTTTCCAAGCATAATCCTTTAATAGCTTAGTCAGCTTGACATCACTCTACATATCCACCAAGGATAAAGCAGAAACTCATGTAGTTCACGCAATAAAACAAGAAGCATATTAGATATCGGATTACACAATATAGTAATTATGACGACCTGTTTGTTTGTCATAACGATGTAATTACAAGTGTACTGTTTGGTTGCACAAGTTTAATTATACAGTTAGATATTTCAAATTTTAAAAATAAAAGTTAATTATCAAAAAGTAAACGTTAATGTTTGACAAATATATATTTATATATGAAATATTACTTAATTTTATCTATCACAATGCATTCAAGATACACATTATTTCGAAAATATGGAACTAAATAATTATAAATTTGTAACTAGTATTGTGAAAAAATTGATCCTATACAAATAAATATTACCTTAATTGCATCAATTAATAAGAACTTCTAACTAAGCACACATTTTGCAATAACATCATGGACAACATGTTTGACAAAAAAATAATATTTACAACCATAATTTCATAATATTATTTAAATATTAAAAAGTCATCTATCAAATTCTAACATCACTCAATATAATCTAAGTTTGCATATAACTCCATCCAAAATTAAAATCCGACTTTAATGACATTACTATAGCTCGTTACAAGCCAAGTTTGTGGATGACTTATTTTTTCTAAGATTAGGAGGTATAATATTTTAAAAAACAAAAATAATAACATAGCTAAGCGAAATAAAAAAATAAAGAAGAACAAATAAGAAAGTTAACATAGCAAGCAACAACAACAACAACATACCCAGTGAAATTCGACAACGTGGGGTCTGGAGAGGGTAGAGTATACGCAGACCTTGCCTTTACCTTAGTAGGTAGAGCGGTTGTTTCCGAGAGACTATCGGCTCAAGACACGACAAGGCATAAGCACAAACAAAGTAGGAGAAACAGTCAGATCCGGTCAAGAAATTTAAAGCAGTATGAAAATATTGGTATCAAAAGTGAATACGCCATGATAGTGAATCTTAAAAATAATAAAGAAAAATAAATAGTAATGAAGCAAAATATGAGAAATTATGTAGAAGCATGTGAAGTAAATGTTGGGAAATGAAAAATAAAGAAAAATTCATTTTAGAAGAAAATTCATTTCAAGTATCACTTTTAGCAGGAAAGAGAAACACAAATCTGCTTAACTTGCTGAATGGTGCTAGCGAAAAACAACTAAGTTCTTTGAGTATACGCAACATGCTAAACTAAGCAGCAGCAAAATGGCACCTTTGATGCTAATGGTAAGGTTCACTTGAAGAGCCATAGACATTAAAAGTTTCATGTGATTTGCAACATAAGAGTTATATGAACCACATGATACAAATATTATATCTAATGTGCACAAACATATAGCCAGAGGAAGTATAAACAAGGATGAGCATAAACGTTGTACAGTAGCCATTGAATGCTGAAAGGAAGAATATATTTTCAGCTCTATAAGGATACAAGGAAATAAGCATCTTACTATTCTTTCCTAACAAGGATGGAAGCATAGAAAATCATAGACATGAGTTATCTCGAAACCAAAATAACATTAAGTCAAGCAAACAGTAGAAAGAAGCTGACATAGGCCGAGAAATGTGAGGCATGGTGATGTATAATGACTTCAAACACTGTAATACACAAGCCCATATTCAAAATCCAACAAAGAACAAAATACAAGAAGCAACAATGTCTATTATACATTTTTTTAAAATTCAGGGGGAAAACAAATTACTAAAACAATTTTTCATATTAAATTGAAGTTCATATGCATGTAAAGTCAACACAACTTTAAAGTACTAGATATCAATAAATTTCTTGACTTGTTCAATAACTATATATAAATTACATAGGCTCTTCAATCAATCCATAATAATTATATATATGACCATATATGATATATCCTCCAAATCAAAATATAATAACATAATTCTTCTTTATAATGCATTTCATTTCTAAGGATAAGGGTTCACATAGTAATTGTGTCTATCTGATGGTGCAGAAGGAGGAATAGGAACCCCTTTTGGTAGCATATGGAACCAATTACTCTTGAGAAAATCTTTCTTCTCATAGTCTCTAGAAGGTTCTGAGAACATTTCAGAAGATTCCTCTTTCAAATTCTTCATTGTTGTTGTCGCTATTGATCTCACTGCAGAAGCATAGCTAATACTGGAAAGCCTTGCTTGGTACGGTTAAATGGTAAGTATACTTAATTTGGTTTGTAATTATATGAGATGGAATCGATTAAATTTCAAGTGCCAACTTGAATTTACTATTTTGTTGATCTACGCTTTAAAAATGGAGAAAACTGTTGCCCAATCACCACATAATTAAGTAGAAATAAGTTTGTTAATGCAAACAACCAACAACTTCCCTTGAAAAAAGATCATACAATTACGTTATTAACTAAACTAACAATTGTATCCAGATTTAGTTAGTATACTACTAATTAAGATAAAGAATTTATGTGGAATTTTCTTTGAAAAGACTGGTGTTTAATTATTGACCCCGTTAAGAAATTATTCAAATATATACTTCTTCGGGAATTTCTTCTCATCTTCCTCCTCTTGCTCATTGCTTATTTATGATATATCTTGGATTGATTTTGGTTGAAAAATCTCGAAGAATACTAACAACAATAATATACTCAGTGTAATCTAACAAGTGAAGTCTTGGGAAGGTAGAGTATACGTACTCTACCTTGGGAGGTAGAGCGTACATATACCTCTATGCACGACCAGTAATTTTGTTAGCAAAACAGTTTTTGACTGATTGAACAAGAAATTGTTGTTACACGGGAAGGACAACTTTAATATGATGTCGTCTTTACTATTACTTATAATAAAATTGGATCAAATATGACTGGATTGTGTCTAGATAAATGAAAATTTTATACCTCTGGCCTTTGAAGTAGGACAACCAGAAAATAAAAACAAATGGTATCCCCAGAGGATTTGATGTATCATGGATGGCTCTATGAGTTATCAATTGATTAAAAAGACTTCATTTTTTTCTTTTTGTTCTTCCCGTAAGTTTGAAATTAAGGAAATGACCTTAAACGACCTAGGAGGAGGTCATTTGTCGACCATAGGTTGATGACCCTACTACTTAGCCATTTACACAGATGAATTTTTGCCACTAAGAATGAGGTCGAGAATCGACCAAGAAGGAGGTTGATTAACGATCATGGGTTGATAAACAACCAAGAAGGAGGTTGATTATCTATAGTTGGTTGATGATCGACCATGAAGGAGGTCGATTTATTGACTATAGGTTGATAATCGCCCACGAAGGTGGTTTATAATACACCAAAAAAAATGGTCAGTTATTGACAATAGGTTGATAATCAACCAAGAAGGTGGCTGATTATTGACGATAGGTTGATAATCAACCACAAAGGTGGTCGATAAACAATCAATAAAGAGGGCTGATTATAGACAATAGGTTGATGATCATACAGAGGAGGTTGATTCACCATTTGATTTTGATCGAAACAACAACAGACGAAAATTAGGCAATTTATCTTTTTTTTTAATTCTTTAAACTACAACAGAATAAACAACCGAAGTGTTACTAACAACTTGCAACAGATAAAAAGGATCAATAGCACATATAAAGCTCACCAAGATCCAAAGATATATAAATACCTTCTGCATAGCACCAAAACATTTATTGGACAAACACTTGCAGTTCTTGCAGAGCACGAAGTAGAAGGAATTGAAATATCCTGGTCAGATTCAAATGAATTCTAACACCTCCACACACTCACACACACAAAAACTCACTTTCTTAACACTACAAGATGAATAACGAGGTGTTAAAGAACAATTGAGCAAGGAAATGTGCCAAACCATTTGCTTGATCACTTACTCGAATATCGAAATTCAAACATAAGAAAACATGTCCAGAAAAAACCAAGTAGAGAAATGACTCAAAGTTAAAGAAAACTAGACGTAAAGAGCAAATCTTATTCAGAAATGATCAAACACCGATCACACAAACACAGGATAACTGCAACAAGAGAGTCTGTCACAACCAAATAAACCAAATTTGAAGGATAATGTAACAGACAGGTTTCACAACCCACAAACAAATAAAACCCCTGAAATATGTCTGAATAGCAGCTCAAATGCATCATATCAGTTATAGAACACTTAGTTCAAGACATCTTTCTTTTTTTTTGGATATAACTACTGGAAATTGTTTCTTTAACATCATCAGAACACACGACCAGACCAGAATATAAAAGTTTGTGGAGCATCCCAACTTCAGCAGAATTTAAAGTTGTGGTGGTGCTCGAAAAGTACTACTATAGGGTCACACGGAGTCACTGCTATTGACCTGCTTAATTTCCACAATACTTGCGTTTTCACATCAGAAAGGAGATGTTTTATTTAAGTAGCTGAACAAAGATTTGTGCATGAGCTTTTCGTGGGAACATCCAACTTCTTTTAAATGGAAATTACTTCTAGCCATAAATTATCAGTCAATTGGTATAGATGGAGGGGAAGCAAAATAGATATACATCCTTACTTCCAATTTTGACAAGGCTAAAAAAATCACATGGATGGGTATCTTCTAACCCTTTCCCATCTACTTTTCTCATTTTGACTAACTGGACTAAGAAAAAATGTACACCTCATCTTTTACTTCCTCTCCACCAACCCTTCTTTTCATCCCAACCAACTGACACTCAATTATTCTTAGATGATAGAGTTTCTTGATGCAAATTGTAGCCTCTTATTTTCTTTTATAAGTAATATGGATGACATCAAACAATAAGTTTTACTATGAATGTCATATTTAGCATTACCTAGTGTATTTCAACATAATTATGTGAGAGCCAAAGGCCTCGTGTTTGAGCCTTGAAAATGGGGTCATCTTTGGTAGGATGTTTATCCCGAAAGTGGGACTTCATGAATCTAGATTAGTCGACCCCTTTTTGGGTACCAGACACTGGGTGGGATACCAAAAGAAAATAATAATTATGTAACCAATAGGTGCACCAAATGCCAATACCAATTACTGAACGTATGCATATACCCAAGAAAACTAACTGATATAAAAGAGTACAGAAAAATAAGATAAAGCCTTTGCTTCATAAGCTAACATCTTCCAACAAAGAAAAAGATGAGAAAGACATATTAAGCTTATCAAGATCCAAAAAGATAGAGTTAAACTTTCTCCTGGTTGTGCATAAACTCTTCAGCTGTTCGGCACTATTTATAGTTATCCAGTTTTTAGTAAGTACTTTTTTTGTTTAATGAAATCTATTGCTCTCTCACTAAAGTAACATACTTGTACCAATTTGATCATAAACAATTTCAGCAGACTAAGTAATAGTCAGAAAGGAATTAGCAAAGATATACGGAAGAATCCTTCAATTATTACCAAGAAAAGCCACATTAAGTGATCAAATATAAGGTGATAGACAGGTTTCACAACCCAAAACCAAATAAAACCCCTGAAAATGTCATGAATAACTAGAGTGCATCATTAGTTCAAGGCATATATTAATAAGTTTTTTTTAAAACACAAAAAACAAATTGAGAGTGAATTTCTAGACATTCTTGATTATGAAAGATTGCTTGCTGACTTTGCAGATAAAAATGCAAGGAGATCAGTTTTCTATACCTAATGTAATGATAGTTTTTCTTATAAATCTTTCATGTAATGACATTAAGGTATCTCTTTCGTAGCATTATTGTACTGAAATTGAAAACATTGAATCGAATATAGTGTTTGCTATACATTTTTTTTAATATTGATTAATTAGTTAATTTTAATTTTGTTGGGTATTGATATTGGTGAATGGGAAATGATTGGAAAGAAAAGTAGGAGTTGTCCCACATCGGTAGTGGAAAGAAAAGTGGGAGTTCCCTCTTGCTTTATAAAATAAGCATTTGTCCCACATCGGTAGTGGAAAGAAAAGTTCTTCTACTTATAAGTAGAATTACTCCTTCTTGTCAGTAAAAGGGTTGAGGGGGCAAGGACCCCTCGCGCCGTCGTGGTCGCTCGCTCGGCTCATTCGAATTCGGATTCGGAACAATACAAACTTCTTCTTCTTCTGCACAAATAAATTCTGTGTGATATACTGTCGTTGAGTGGTTCGCCGCTACCTAAATTTGGAGTACTACTATTCATAAGATAATCGTTCTATCCTGGGAGGGGATATTCCATCAACCTCGAGTACTGTGAGGGGAATAATTACTTTAAGGACACACTTTGAACTAAGTGGACTCGATTATATTTTGAAAAATTATTCTTATTTTTCAACACTGATTCTGTTTATTTTCAGTGTTTATTATTTACTGGTTTTTTGGAATATAGATTAATAACAATCTTAAGGAAATTATATTTTTAGATTAATATGTATTCTATTTTGGAGACTAAAACATTTGTGGTTTTCTACTCCGTATGAGATTTCATATTCTGACTTGAAGACATAAAAATTTTCATTCGAATATTAAAGTTCATACTTGTACAACGATTTGAAGAACATAAAAACTTCATCGTTGCTGTATTCTGGTTTGGAGATTAAAACTTGTGTAGTTTTCTACTCCATATGAATATTAGTATTCTGACTCGAAGATATAAAAACTTTGTTGGAAAACTAAAGTTTCATAATTATACTGCGATTTGAAGAAATAAAATCTTCATCGTTTAAGTCTGTGATTGAATTGCTATTATGGTTTTATTAACTAAAATAGTTTGTCAATTTGACAGTGACAAACGAATAATGGCAATTGAGATTGGAACTACCTCTGCGAATACTGCACCAGCGGTTACTCCTACAACCCGCATTGTGCACCAGGTGAGAAACCTGCGAAGTTCACCGGTGACAACTTTAAAGGATGGCAGCAAAGAATGTTCTTTTGGCTTACCACCCTTAGTATGCAAAAGTTCACCAGTGAGGACCCTCTCGTGCCTGCCGCCGACATGCCTGACAACCAACAGTTCATGGTTACTGAGGCTTGGAAACAGGCTGATTTTTTGTGCAAAGGCTACATTTTGAGTGCCTTAGAAGATGACTTGTACAACGTCTACAGTGCAGTAGAGACCTCCAAAGAACTATGAAGTGCACTTGAAAAGAAGTACAAAACTGAAGATGCTTGCTTGAAGAAGTTTGTGGTTGCCAAATTCCTAGACTACAAAATGGTGGATGGAAAAACCGTTGGAACCCAAGTTCAAGAGCTTCAACTTATCTTCCATGACCTTATTGCTGAAGGTATGGTAGTAAATGAAGCGTTCCAAGTGGCTGCAATGATTGAGAAGTTGTCGCCCTCATGGAAAGATTTCAAGAATTATCTTAAGCACAAAAGAAAGGAAATGAAGTTGAAAGATCTTGTGATTCGTCTCAAGATCGAGGAAGCTAACAAAACCGCTGAGAAGAGGTACCATAAGACTTCACCAATTGAAGGGGCAAACATCGTTGAAGATGCTTCTCTGAAAAAGAACAAGAAAAGGAAGAGGCCTTCTGGAAAGGATAAGGATTCCAACAAGAAAAAGTTCAAGGGCAACTGCTTTAATTGTGGGAAAGCTGGCCACAAAGCCCAGATTGTCGTCTCCCGAAAAAGAACAAGGGAAAAGGATAAACCAATATGGTGGAAAAGAATGATGATATGGATGATATGTGTGCAATGCTATCGGAGTGCAATTTGGTTGGAAACCCAAAGGAGTGGTGGCTTGATTCTGGTGCCACTCGACATGTTTGCGCTACAAAAGAAGCATTTGCAATCTATGCTCCCGCTGGACCCGAAGAGGTACTGTTTATGGGAAATACTGCAACATCCAAGGTTGAAGGATATGGGAAGATACTTCTGAAGATGACTTCCGGCAAGGTCCTGACTCTCAACAATGTTATGCACGTTCCAACAATTCGGAAGAATTTAGTTTCAGCCGGACTACTCGTCAAAAATGGGTTTAAGTGAGTGTTGGTTAGTGAGAAAATTGTAATAAGTAAGAATGAATTGTTCATAGGAAAGGGCTACCTCACCGAGGGCCTTTTCAAACTCAATGTAATGGTTGTTGACAGTATTAATAAAAATTCAGCTTCGTCTTACTTATTGGAGTCAAATGATTTATGGCATGTTCGTTTAGGACATGTCAACTACAAAACCTTGCGAAAATTGATTAATTTAGAAGTATTGCCTAAATTCGAGTGTAATAAATGTAAATGTGAAATCTGTGTTGAATCTAAGTTTGTTAAACATCCATATAAGTCTATTGATAGGAATTCAAATCCTTTAGACTTAATTCACACAGATATATGTGATATGAAGTCAATACCATCTCGCGGTGGGAAAAAGTATTTTATAACTTTTATTGACGATTGCACTCGATATTGTTATGTGTATTTGCTTAATAGTAAGGATGAAGCAATTGATGCATTTAAGCAATACAAAAACGAAGTGGAAAATCAATTGAATAAAAAGATAAAAATGATTAGAAGTGATAGGGGTGGAGAGTACGAATCTCCTTTTGCAGAGATATGTTTAGAATATGGAATTATTCATCAAACTACTGCCCCTTACACACCACAATCAAATGGAATTGCGGAAAGGAAAAACCGAACATTAAAGGAAATGATGAATGCCTTACTAATAAGTTCTGGTTTACCGCAAATCTTGTGGGGGTAAGCTATCCTTACAGCTAACTGAATACTCAACAGGGTGCCCCACAGCAAAACACAATCTATTCCATATGAACTATGGAAAGGAAGAAAACCCAACTTGAAATATTTCAAAGTGTGGGGGTGTTTAGCAAAGGTCCAAGTTCCTTTGCCCAAAAGGGTAAAAATCAGACCAAAAACTATGGATTGTGTTTTTATTGGTTATGCTACAAACAACAAAGCTTGTCATTTTTTGGTTCAAAAATCGGACAATTCCGAAATTCATGTTAATACGGTAATTGAATCAGATAATGCTGAATTCTTTGAAAACATTTATCCGTATAAAACTGAATGTGAGTCGTCAAGTGAAAGATCTAAATGACCGCGGGAAGAACCAAAGGAAAATACACCAAGTAAAGTGGATGCAAGACGTAGCAAACGTCAAAGGACATCTACTTCCTTTGGACCAAATTTTGTGACATTCTTGCTTGAAAATGAGCCTCAAACATTTAAAGCAGCGATGTCTTCTTCTGATTCAGCATTTTGGAAAGAGGCAGTCAATAGTGAGATTGAATCAATTTTGAACAACCATACATGGGAATTGGTTGATCTTCCTCCTGGAAATAAACCTTTAGGATCAAAATGAATTTTTAAAAGGAAAATGAAAGCTGATGGCACTATTGACAAATATAAGGCAAGACTTGTGGTCAAAGGTTATAGACAAAAAGAAGGCCTTGATTACTTTGACACATACTCGCCGGTAACAAGAATAACATCTATTCGGGTGTTAGTAGCACTGGCGGCCGTATATGGTCTTGAAATCCATCAAATGGATGTCAAGACAGCTTTCTTAAATGGAGAATTTGAGGAAGAAATTTACATGAAACAACCTGAGGGCTTTGTGGTTCCTGGTAAAGAAAGGAAAGTGTGCAAACTTGTTAAGTCACTTTATGGACTTAAACAAGCACCCAAACAATGGCATGCGAAATTTGACCAAATAATGTTGGCAAATGGATTTAAGATTAATGAGTGTGACAAATGTGTTTACATTAAAAATACTCCAAATCATGAAGTCATTGTTTGTTTATATGTTGATGACATGTTGATAATGAGTAGAGATATTACCGATGTAAATGCCACGAAGCGTATCTTTGGCTAGCAAATTTGATATGAAAGACTTAGGAGTTCTTGATTTGATCTTAGGCATCGAATTCATAAAACTCCACAAGGTCTAGCATTATCGCAGTCTCATTATATTGAAAGAGTACTTGACAAGTTTAAGTATTTAAATTTCAATGTTGTAAAGACTCCAATTGATGTAAGTTTTGCACTTCAAAAGAATAAAGGTGAAAGTGACTCACAATTGGACTATGCACGAGTTTTGGGAAGTTTGATGTATATTATGAATTGTACACGACCAGATATAGCATGTGCTATAAGCAAGCTGAGTCGATTCACGAGTAATCCTAATCAAACTCATTAGATGGCAATGAAACGAGTCTTGGGGTATTTAAAACACACCTAAGACTATGCTTTGCATTATAACAAATATCCCGCCGTGATCGAAAGATATAGCGATGCAAATTGGATCACCAGATCATCTGAAGTTAAATCCATGAGTGGTTATGTTTTCACAATTGGGGGTGGATCAGTGTCTTGGAAATCATCAAAACAGACATGCATCGCCTGCTCTACAATGGAATCTAAATTTATAGCTTTAGATAAAGTAGGTAAAGAAAATTTGAATGGCTCTAATTTCTTAGAAGATATTCCATTCGGCCCAAACCTTTGGCTCCTATATGTATACATTGTGACAGTCAGCGGCAATAGGTAGAGGCGAGGCGTAATGTACAACAGAAAATCTCGTCACATACGACGAAGACACAATACCGTTAGACAACTCCTCTCTAGTGGCGTTATCACGATTGACTATGTAAAGTCAAGAGATAACATGGCGGATCCACTTACAAAAGGCTTATCTAGAGAGGGAGTTAGTAGATCATCAATGGGAATGGGGTTAAGGCCGAGGACAAGTCATCATGGCGGTAACTCTACCTAGCAGACTGGAGATCCCAAGAGCTAGGTTCAAGGAGATCAAACAAAGTTGTGACTGACGGTTCAACATTGTCAAATAACTCAACCCATTCTCGGATGAAGACAATGTTCAGAAATAAGGATAAAACCTTATGGCTTGTTAATGAGTTAATAAAGCATTAAGGTTCTTTAATGATTATCTAAATCTGGCAGTGTATGACAAGATAATGTGGCTATAGGACCACTGCTTAGAAATCACCTATGTGAGTGTTAAGTGTAAGCCTCTTTAAAGGGGAATGACAGTGAAGGCCCATTCTCTACGCACTCATGAAACCAGGATGTGTTCATGGCTGAAACGAACACAACCGTGAGAACCATAAACAGTTGAGGGTTGATTATGTGACTTATGTTGTCTAGGTATACAACAAAGTTCGACGGTTCAAAGATATCAAATCTACCGATTGATCGAGTATATCAGATATAAGTTCACTATGGAAAGTTCAAAGGGAAACCTACTTATCCAGATGCAGTCAATTCTCGCTTGTATATCACACTTGTCCGCGCTTTTATATTATAGCCATTCCCCATTCATGTGGGGGATTGTTGGGTATTGATATTGGTGAATGAGAAATGATTGGAAAGAAAAGTAGGAGTTGTCCCACATCGGTAGTGGAAAGAAAAGTGGGAGTTCCCTCTTGCTTTATAAAATAAGCATTTGTCCCACATCGGTAGTGGAAAGAAAAGTCCTTCTACTTATAAGTAGAATTACTCCTTCTTGTCAGTAAAAGGGTTGAGGGGGAAAGGACCCCTCGCGCCGTCGTCGTCGCTCGCTCGGCTTCGGCTCGGCTTCGGATTTGATTGATAATCTTTCTGGACCAAATTTTCTTTAATTTTTAATTATTTCCATATTTAAATTTCCCACCAGTTTTCAGTGGCTGTTCAGAAAGGTTGCAAACCTTCAGAAACAGTACTTCCATGGCTATAAATTCGTTTGATTCCTCAGAATTTTACTTACGAATTTTCTGAACAATACAAACTTCTTCTTCTTCTGCACAAATAAATTCTGTGTGATATACTGTCGTTGAGTGGTTCGCCGCTACCTGAATTTGAAGTACTACTATTCTGGTAAGATAATCGTTCTATCCTGGGAGGGGATATTCCATCAACCTCGAGTACTGTGAGGGGAATAATTTCCTTAAGGACACACTTTGAACTAAGTGGGCTCGATTATATTCTGAAAAATTATTCTTATTTTTCAACACTGATTCTGTTTATTTTCAGTGTTTATTATTTACTGGTTTTTTTGAATACAGATTAATAACAAATTTTTCATGTGAATAAAAAAGGACCTCTTTTTGTTTCTCGCACTGGGCCCAAAGTATAGGAACGCCATGTTCACGAGACTAAGAGTCTCTTCAAGAGCTTTAGTTTTCTTTTGGTATTTAGCGGCCTGGTTCTTGAACCATACAAGCTGTTGATTATCCTCCGACATATGCATTGCTGCATTCCGAACATTTTCACTATTCAACCTCATCTCAAACCTCAACCTTGATTTCCCATGTGAATGCTGGTTGAAGTTGTCAAGGTCTCTTTTCTCTACCCTATAACCATAAAGCTTACGTATCCCCCCAAGATTAAAGCGAACTGGGTTGCGTTCCCACGCGTCTCTATCTCTTCCTTTTTTCAGGAAAATACTCACTGAGAAGCACAGCCTCCATTTACCCATGACAGTGGCCTCAAAAACCATTGCACTGATGCCACGATCACCGTTTGAATGTTTAGCAGTCTTGACATCATAAGAGCTGAAATAGTCACGTAGCTCCTGACAGTGGCCTCAAAAACGATAGCTTTAGATTTACAAAATTTATAATCTTCCTTTTCTTAATTCTACATAATTAATCCGTTACTATTTGTGGTCTTGTGAACTAAGTTTTGAAGTAGTTGAGGGGATTAATTCAAGAGTTATATAAGCCAAAGTTGTGTCACCAACAAGTAGTACTCACTCATCCTTATCCGGCGGATTTGTTGCATCATTTTAATTCCTGATGCCGATATTGTTTCTGACATAGATGACGAAAAGTAACTGACTAGTAACACATGAGAATCACATAACATCATAGAGGACAAAAATCAGACTTGAATTACAATTGGTCTAGGAAAACTAAAATTCACTTCAAGTATCACTTTTAACAGGAAAAAGAAACACCAATCTGCTTAACTTACTGATTGGTGTTAGTGAAAAGCAACTAAGTTTTTTGCATATATGCAACATGCTAAACTAAGCAGCAGCAAAATGGCACCTTTGATGATAATTGTAAGGTTCATTTAAAGAGGGATAAACATTTTAGGGGTCGTTTGGTATGAGGTATAAGTAAAATAATCATGGTATATAATTTGGTATAATTTTATCCAATGTTTAGTTGTAATTTGAACTATGTATAACTTAATTCTTGTGTAACTTAGGGGGTGTATACAATTGGGATTTTAAAAGATTATTTTGAGATAAATAAGTCTTGTGGTATTCATTTAACACTTTTAAATAATCTAAACAAGTCTTGTGGTATTTAATCAAGACTATTATGATTTTTTAAAGAGGGTGTCCAAATCTTGTGGTATTCAATCAGGATTTTAAACAAGTAATAAAAAGTCTATTGATATTCAAAAACTTGCTAATTTTGAAAGATTTTTTTTAAATATGGAATTTGTGTGACTTTTTAGTGGGAGGTATAAATACCAAATACTATAAAAAATATCACCCTAATCCATCAGACTTTTCACGTGAGACTTATAGGCTTGTCATCCTTTAACTCCTCGGCATCGCTTCTCTTTGGTATAAGAGTAATGTGAAGATTTTTTCAATCCTCTCCTGTTGGGAAGAATTAATTATATACTCATTTACACTTACCAACACTTCATGTAAAAGGCCATTGTATAGTTATCGAGGCCTGGAACTTTGTCACCATCATAGCTTCTCAGTGCTTCCTTTACTTCCACCAAGATGAATGGTGTTTGAAGTAATTCCTTCTCCTCTAGACTATTTTAAAGCTGGTATCACCTTAAGGTTCTCAATTAAGGAGTAATTGATTTCTTTTGTCAATTGTTGTCTATTTTAGATTCTAACGTAAAATATCTTATGATATATCATTATAAATCCATGTGGTCCTTTCAAATCTTATGATAAATCTTTTAAAGTTCAAACGTAAAAAATCTTGATTGTAAATTTTTTTAAAAAAAATATTTTAAGTCAATACATTTCTAAATAGTCTTTTAAAATCCACTCGACTTATTTATCTATAAATAGTCTTTTAAAATCTCAATTGAATAAGTAAAATAATCATGGTATATAATTTGGTATAATTTTATCCAATGTTTAGTTGTAATTTGAACTATGTATAACTTAATTCTTGTGTAACTTAGGGGGTGTATTCAATTAGGATTTTAAAAGACTATTTTGGGATAAATAAGTGTTGTGGTATTCATTTAAGACTTTTAAATAATCTAAACAAGTCTTGTGGTATTTAATCAAGACTATTATGATTTTTTAAAGAGGGTGTCCAAATCTAGTGGCATTCAATCAGGATTTTAAACAAGTAATAAAAAGTCTATTGATATTCAAAAACTTGCTAATTTCGAAAGATTTTTTTTAAATATGGAATTTGTGTGACTTTTTAGTGGAAGGTATAAATACCAAATCCTACAAAAAAATATCACCCTAACCCATCAGACTTTTCACGTGAGACTTATAGGCTTGTCATCCTTTAGCTCCTCGGCATCGCTTCTCTTTGGTATAAGAGTAATGTGAAGATTTTTTCAATCCTCTCCTGTTGGGAAGAATTAATTATATACTCATTTACACTTACCAGCACTTCATGTAAAAGGCCATTGTATAGTTATCGAGGCCTGGAACTTTGTCACCATCATACCTTCTCAGTGCTTCCTTTACTTCCTGCAAGATAAATGGTGTTTGAAGTAATTCCTTCTCCTCTAGACTGTTTTAAAGCTGGTATCACCTTAGGGTTCCCAATTAAGGAGTAATTGATTTCTTTTGTCAATTGTTGTCCATTTTAGATTCAAACGTAAAAAATCTTATGATAAATCTTTATAAATCCACGTGGTCCTTTCAAATCTTTATAAATCTTATGATAAATCTTTTAAAATCCAAATGTAAAATATCTTGATTGTAATATTTTTTTAAAATCTTTTAAATCAATACATTCCTAAATAGTCTTTTAAAATCCACTGGACTTATTTATCTATAAATAGTCTTTTATAATCTCAATTGAATACGCCCCCCTTAGTACACCAATTGGTGTACTCCATCAATATCAATTTTTATGATTTAATTTGACTGGACACATAGTTTAAGAAAATAAGAGGAACTTTTGAACCTTGCAACCTAAAATAAGTCAACTATATTTATGTGGTTATAGATCATCTCGTTTAGCGTAAAAGGTAAAGTTTAAAGTTAAATTATTGTTAAATAAGGAAATGTGTCATTCTTTTTTGGACTAACTAAAAAGAAAAGTGTGTCATGTAAATTGGGATTGATGGAGTATTATTTTATACCACCAACAACACGGAATAACTAATTCATGTAGTATAAGTTATAAATGGTTAAAGTAGCAAAACTACCTTTATCTTTTTCCTAGGAACCCATGAAGATCAAGCATCCAAGGGTAAAATTATAAATTCTTCACTTTTTAATTTAAAAATAAATGAATATTATAAATGATATTTTGCATATCCAATTTTAGTGCAAGGAACCAAACACCCAACAAAAAATAATTCATGTATTACTAATCCCTGCATAATAATCCCTGCATTATAATCCTTAATCCTTGTATAACTATACATCATACCAAATACTAAGAGTTTCATTTGATTTTCAACATTGAGAGTTCTATGAACCACTTAAAGATTTGTACTCTAGGGTTGAAAGACAAGTAGGTTGTATCCGATAGAGACTCAGGGTCATTGGAGTTCACAGATGCATCAAATATCCCGGGGGCGTTTTATTATCTGAGATAGTCTCCCACTTTTCAGAGCCCTCATTTTATGAGTCCGGGAAGTGTAAGAGTCTATGCAATTTTTTCAAAACTTTTCAGGGGAACCAAAACGTCACATCTTTTCCTACAGCGAGACGTTTAGTAAGTCGATCATTAAATACATTCAGTCACTCAAACAACGACGCCCTTTGAGAGACACTAATTGACCCTTACTGACAGGGCATGCCACTTCATTTTCCAAGGGCAATGATTACCCCAACCGGCTATAAAATTTGACGCCCCTGATCACTTCTCCTCACTCTCACTTTTACTTTCTCCTCTCGAGTAATCACAGCTTCTTACTTTTTATAAGCCTCCATTCATACTATGTCTACTTCTTCATCATCTTCCTGTTCTTCATGCGATCTAACCCTCGCCAGAATGAGGCAAGAGCTCGGTGCTACTTCTGTGACTTCCGTTAATCATCGACCCTTATCTTCCGACCTCACCCGAGCCACTGACTTGGGTTTCACAGCCTCCGAAATCATTCCCTCTATCTTTAATTTCGAGAGGGGTTTTAGTGTAAACCTTTGCTATGAGCATGTAAAAGGTATCACTTCGCTAATCGACCGCTCAATTATTCCTTAGGTCCGCATCGACTGTCAATGGGGCCTAGAGGTAGAAATATTTCTTCCCCCATCAATGCGAGCATCACACACCACAACCCAGGGATGTCACTCATTTATAACCATCCCTTTGCCATCAGATTCAATCTTCTAGTTCATCATGTCATTGAGGCCTTTTGCCGGTGATATGGCATCTGTTTAAGACAGTTGACCCCTAAGACTTGTCGAATAGTCCATTGTATTTAGTATCTGGCAGATCTTGCCCACCTTCCTTTTATTTTGGATCACCTGATCCACCTTTACGCCTCCGAGTTCTTCCTGGGGGATAATAAACTTAGCTTTTCGGGGCTTCTGGGCCATAATTATGAATGTTGAGGATGCTCACAACTGGGGATGGTGTGATCAGTTCCTGATGATTCATACCCACCGCCTTCATGATGTCAATTTGGGCCAGTTGTCGGAGCAATTAATTTTATCTTCAATTTTTGTTGTCAACGAATAGTAATTTGTATTATAGAACATGTAATTTTTAGAAATGGGGTTCTTCATTCTTGCTGCCTGTGCCTCCTTGAATTTGAGTTATATTTTGAATGTGAGACTGCTAGATATATATCGTCTCACGTCGGAATAAAGTAGAATAATTTATGTATCAATTTTTCATTTATTGTTGATAGAATGAGTTTAGTCAAGAATCATATCACTGTTTTATCAATGATATTTAGTACCAAAAATTAGAAAACCAACAACAACAACAACATACCCAGTATAATTCCACCAGGTTTATCATTGTTTTATCACATGTTTCTACATAATTTCTCATATTTTGCTTCATTACTATTTATTTTTCTTTATTATTTTCAAAATTCGCTATCATGACGTATTCGCTTTTGAGACCAGCATTTTCATACTGCTTTATATTTCTTGACCGGATCTGACTATTTCTCCTGCTTTGTTTGTGCTTATGCCTTGTCGTGTCTTGAGACGATGGTCTCTTGGAAACAACCGCTCAACCTACCAAGGTAGAGGTAAGGTCTGCGTACACTCTACCCTTCCTAGACCCCATGTTGTCGGATTTTACTGGGTATGTTGTTGTTGTTGTTGTTTGCTATGTTAACTTTCTTATTTGTTTTTCTTTATTTTTTATTTCACTTAGCTATGTTATTATTTTATTTTTAAAAAAATATTATACCTCCTAATCTTAGAAAGAATAAGTCATCCACAAACTTGGCTTGTAACGAGTTATAGTAATGTCATTAAAGTCGGATTTTATTTTTGGATGGAGTTATATGCAAACTTAGCTTATATTGAGTGATGTTAGAATTTGATAGATGACTTTTTAATATTTAAATAGTATTATGAAATTATGGTTGTAAATATTATTTTCTTGTCAAACATGTTGTCCATGATGTTATTGCAAAATGTGTGCTTAGAAAGAAGTTCTTATTAACTGATGCAATTAAGGTAATATTTATTTGTATATATCAATTTTTTCACAATACTAGTTACAAATTTATTATTGTTTAGTTCTATATTTTTGAAATAATGTGTATCTTGAATGCATAGTGATAGATAAAATTAAGTAATATTTCTTATATAAACATATATTTGTCAATCAGTCGTGGGGAGAAGAGGTAGAACTTGTCACGTATTCTGCACTCAAAAGAATGCATAAGATAGAAACTGAAA